>JASPKZ010003433.1:570000-575186 GCA_030220185.1 Diploptera punctata
GTATTGTTGACGACCGTGCAGGTATGAGTCGAACCAGGATACAGCGCTGTCAGACAAGTGTAGGTGCTTGAGCTTTATCATAAGTAAGTCGTGGTCTACTGTGTCAAAAGCTTTGCTGAAGTCAAGTAAGGTTAAAGGAGTCAATTGACGTCTGTCCACGGCTTCACGAATATCTTCAGTAATTTTTAGCAAAGCTGTGGTTGTGCTATGACCATATCTAAAGCCGGATTGATAAGGATCAAGGAGGTGATTTTCTTGGAGATATTCAGTCATTTGCTTATGTACAATATGTTCCAGGGCTTTAGATAATGTCGGAAGGATGCTAATCGGTCGGTAGTCATTACAGTTAGCAGGTGTACTTATTTTTGGTATAGGCCGAACTCTAGACTGTTTCCATACAGTAGGGAAGATAGAAGTTATAAGGGAAGCATTAAAAATATGAGTCACTGTGGGTAGTATAATGTCAATGATTTTATTTAGCATTAAAATGCTGATGTTATCTGTTCCTTGTGCATTGGATTTAATCCGCTTGAGTGCTTTTTTAACGTCTATAGGCGAAATGTCGTTAAAGTGAAATTTATCTCTTCCTATATGGGGGGATGGGGATAAGTCTTTAAGAATGTCTGTTTTAGTCTTGTTGTCTGGAGGTGTCATGGGTATTGAGGTAAAATGTTCATTTAAGTCATCTACAGAAATGTCTATAGAGTCAGTTGAGGGATTCAACTGTCTAAGTCCCATTGCACGGAGATTTCGCCAAGTGTCCCGTGCACTTATTTCAGGTCCGATTATACTGTGGGCGTGTCGCAGTTTGGCATTGCGTATAGTTTGTGTAGTTGTGTTTCTAAGTTGTTTGTACAGTTGCCAGTTCTTGTCATTTTTATGTCGTCTGTATGTTCGGTATGCTTTGTCTCGTTTTGACATAAGTTCACGTATTGAGTCATTCATCCAGGGTGCAGGGGGGCGGGAAAATCGTCGGGTTTTTACTGGTGCATGTCTATCATATAGTTGTAATATCAGTGTATTAAATGTGTCTACTTTTTCATCAACTGATCTAAGATTCCATATTGTGTACCAAGGTAGTTCTAAAGCGTCTGATTTTAGTTTAGTATCGTCTATGTTTTGTAAATTTCTGTACGTAATCAATTTAGAGCGTCTTTTAGGACATTGGAGTGAGTATTCAACGAATACAATGTCATGAGCAGATATGCCGGGAGCAGGAATTTGTCCATATGACAGTACTTTCTGTGGATGTGTAGTCACTATTAAGTCCAGTAGAGTGTCTGTATTAGCAGTATGATGTGTGTGGCAGAGAAAGGAACAATTGTCATATTTAAGCTTTGGAACATATTTTTAAGTTGTATGGCTGGTGAGTCAGTCTGAAGAAGATTTGTATTTAAAATCGCCTGCGACAATAACGTGTTCATAATGAGGTAATGAATCGTTCAGAGCGTTTTCTAGATCCGAAAGGTGCCTTATTTTTGGAGGTTTGTATACAATGCATAAGAGACATTTTTTTAGACTGGCTTGAATTTCTACGAATAAGAACTCGGGGCGAGCGGAATATACAGAAGGGGACTTGTGGACAATTCTTGGATTAAGCTCATTTGATATATAAAGGCACAAACTCCTCCACCTCTTTTATCTATTCTGTCATTTCTGAGCAATGTATATCCGTCTAGGTGAACAAGGGACGAAGGTATGGAAGGGGTCAGCCAGGTTTCCGAAATTAAAATGGCGCTCAGTCCAAGAGATGAAAATATGGTTTCAAACTCATCAAAGTGGGACAGAATAATATATATATATTATGGTAATTAAAATTAAAAATAGCTTTTATATATATATATATATATATATATATATATATATTATGGTAATTAAAATTAAAACTAGCTTATATATAGATCCTTATGGTAATTAAAATTAAAAATAGCATCTATATATCTCTCCTATACTATCCTATATTATGTATTCAAATTCAAAATAGTATATATATATATATATGGTAATTAAAATTAAAAATAGCGTTTTATATATCATATATATATATATATTATGGTGAATTAAAATTAAAATAGCTTATATATATATTATGGTAATTAAAATTAAAAATAGCTTATAAATATATATTATGGTAATTAAAATTAAAAATAGCTTATATATATATATATTATGGTAATTAAAATTAAAAATAGCTTATATATATATATATTATGGTAATTAAAATTAAAAATAGCTTATATATATATATATATATATTATGGTAATAAAATTAAAAATAGCTTATATATATATATTATGGTAATTACAATTAAAAATAGCTTATATATATTATGGTAATTAAATTAAAAATAGCTTATATATAATATATATTATGGTAATTAAAATTAAAAATAGCTTATATATATATATATTATGGTGTAATTAAAATTAATAAAAATAGCTTATATATATATTATGGTAATTAAAATTAAAATAGCTTATATATATATATATTATGGTAATAAATTAAAAATAGGCTTATATAATATTTATGGTAATTAAAATTAAAAATAGCTTATATATATATTATGGTAATAAAAATTAAAAATAGCTTATATATATATATATATATTATGGAATTAAATTAAAAATAGCTTATATCTATATATATATAATGATGGTACTTAAAATTAAAATAGCTTATATATATGGATAGATATATATATTATATAGATCATAATATATCTATTCGTAATTAAAATTAAAAAGTAGCTATATATATATGATATATATTTATGGTTAATTAAAATTAAAATAGGATAGATATTTATAATATTATGGTAATTAAAATTAAAAATAGCTTATATATATATATATATATTATGGTAATTAAAATTAAAAATAGCTTTATATATATATATTATGGTAATTAAAATTAAAAATAGCATATATATATATATATATATTATGGTAATATAAAATTAAAAATAGCTTATATATATATATATTATGGTAATTAAAATTAAAAATAGCTTATATATTTATGGTAATTAAAATTAAAATAGTTATATATATATATAGATATCTATATATATATATTATATTATGGTAATTAAAATTAAAAAAGAGCTTATATATATATATTATGGTAATTAAAATTAAAAATAGCTTATATATATATTATGGTAATTAAAATTAAAAATAGTATATATATATATATTATGGTAATTAAAATTAAAAATAGCTTTTTATATATATTTATATATTATGGTAATTAAAATTAAAAATAGCTTATATATATATATATATTATGGTAATTAAAATTAAAAATAGCTTATATATATTATTATGGTAATTAAAATTAAAAATAGCTTATATATATATATATATATATTATCGTAATTAAAATTAAAAATAGCTTATATATATACTATATTATGGTATTAAAATTAAAAATAGCTTATATATATATTATGGTAATTAAAATTAAAAATAGTATATATATATATATATATTATGGTAATTAAAATTAAAAAATAGCTTTTTATATATATATATATATATATATATATATATATATATATATAAGCTGTTATTAATTTTAATTACTATTAACTTAATGTGTTATTAGATCTTACTTTTATTATTATTCAATTTGGTCAAAAAATCGGGTAGTATCTAAAATTATTGTGATTTTATATGTAAATGAAACATATGTTTGCCCTAGTGAATAGAAGAAAAGGCCACATGATTTTAACTCCACCAGGCTAAATAAATAATTAAGAAAGGGAATTTGCATTATATCCTATGACTATTGTCAATCTTACATTTTTATTAGGAAAAAAACATTTGGAATAGGAACTGCAGCTAAATATAGGAAACTAATTAATGGCTTCATAATGTGTATACGAAACTACATGTAATAAGAACTCGGTCTTCACTGCCACCTGGTAGTCACTATAACAAGTAAGCAATTAAAGAGTTAAATAACTCAGGCAAGAAATACTAGTCAATGACCAATCACGTTTCAATGAATGTTGTTTTACAACCAATGATAGTCGTGTTTCACCTCGCTCTTTGTCGATTTCTGTTTATCAGCTCCTGCTTTTGTGATAAAGAAAGCTCCTCCTTTTTAATGATCTGAACAGGTCAAAGCATTATTTTTCTCCAATAAATACATTGAATATAGCAAATAATGAAAATATTCCTTGATTTTACTGAGTTTGTTACTAAAAATATAAATGAATACCCATAATGTGATTATGAATATATAGTTTGATGTGTTTAATTATTTCTCCACTTGGTTCAATCTTACAATATTGTGATCTTATTTGGCAATAAATAATACGATCCAAGCAGCAGTGATGAATGAACAACCTGACATTTCTGATTTGTTTGCTAAACATCGCCGTTTACATTAAATATATAAATACTATAAAACAACTATAGTTAAAACAATGATTTGTGAGTAAGCAGCTTAATTTTTTATTCGTTTAAATAGTCCTAACAAATGCCACTCTTGATTTCCAATTATCGATAAATTCACGACTCACTTTCGTGAGTGTACATTACTTATGAATATTTTTATGTTATAGCAGTGACGCTTTTATCGATGTTATAATTCAATTTTTGACATATGATAATAAATAAAATAAATAAATATATATATATATATATATATATATATAATGCGGGGGATTAATTTATTACATTTTATTATTTTCCTAGTATTTTTTCATGTATAGCTGTAGGTATGAGATATCCTTCTATTCTGTTATATATGGGCAAACATATGTTACATTCAAATATAAAATCACAATAATTTTAGATACTAACCGATTTTTTTGACCAATGTGAATAATAATAAAAGTAAGATCTAATAACACATATAGGTAATGGTAGATTAAAATTAGAAATAGCTTTATATATAATATATAATTATTTATGGTAATTAAAATTAAAAATAGCTTATAATTATACTATTATGGTAATTAAAATTTAAAATAGACTTTATAATATATATATATATTAGGTAATTAAAATTAAAAATAGCTGATATATAGATTTATGGTATTAAAATTAAAAATAGATATATATATATTATGGTAATTAAAAATTAAAAAAATAGCTTTTTATATATATATTATTATCGTATTAAAATTAAAAATAGCTTATATATATATATATATATATATATAATTATGGTA